>JACAZH010000034.1:35000-37500 GCA_014462675.1 Mycena sanguinolenta | reverse complement strand
GGGATAACTACTGACTCTTGAACTCCTGACCTGACCTGATGCTAAACCCAAGTCTGTGGCTCCAACAACAGTCAAGATATAATCAAAGTTACACCGGTGTTGTAAAAGGAATGTCATGACCAGACTTACCCACTGACATGACCTGACTTGCTGCTTACTGGCTGGCTAACTATATAGACTGACTATACTGACTCTTTAACCACTGACTTGCTGCTTACTGGCTGGCTGGCTAACTATACAGACTGGCTATACTGACTCTTTAACTACTTCTGATTCAATTGACCCCTAGACCGGCCCTAAATTGGAGTCAATAGACATCTTACCGTTGTCTCAGTCAACTTACCCCCTAGACCGGCCCTAAATTGGAGTCAATAGACATCTTACCGTTGTCTCAGTCAACTTACCCTCTAGACCGGCCCTAAATTCGACCAACTCGGTCAATACAGCTTGAGTCACAACTCAATCTAATGCACCTTCGATTCCATCTATTAACAAGGATCACAACCCAATCTAATGTCTCAATTCAATTCATTAGACTGCCTAGCTCAATCTAATAAAGTCACTATTCAATCTAATGGACTTCACTAATGTCTCAATTCAATTCATTAAACTGCACAGCTCAATCTAATGTCTTCAAGTCGAACCATTAGATTCAATCTAATGAACCGCTCTTTCAACTCAATCTAATGTCTCAATTCAATTGCCTACCTCAATCTAATGGACTTTGACTCGGTCAATACAGCTCGACTGACCGAGTCGCAACTCAATCTAATGCCTCAATTCAATTTATTAGACTGCCTAGCTCAATCTAATGGACTCCGACTCGGTCACAACTCAACCTAATGCCTCAATAGAACTCAAGCCTTTCAAGTAACAACTCAGTCTAATGCCTCAATTCAGTTCATTACATTAGATTGCCCAGCTCAATCTAATGGACCTCAACTCGGTCAAGACAGCTCACTCTAATGAACTTCAACTCGGTCAAGTCGAAGCATTAGATTCACTCTAGTCTAGTCAATACATCGCAATCTAATGAACCTTTCAGTTCAGTTTCAATACCGTATGCCCATCGGAGTCAAGGTTGATTGAACCCGGCCCTGAGCTGCACATACGGTAAGGATCATAAAGCAACATTCTGGCTTAAAAACATTCAGCCATAATCAGAGTTGTCAACCCCTAATAAAGCTCGACACTACTACTCAAGCTAGACTCTTTTGTATTTCCCTTCATATAGTAGGAAAGAGGGCCTTTTAGGTCGGCCAAAGTACACAAGTTTGATGTCGTGAAAAGTGGTGTCCACAGACCGGCGCATGAAATTTTTTGGGCCAACCCTTAGAAACAAGGTGGATAGTGGTTAGATTGACTTACTAGAGTGTATATGAGCCCATATCAGGTCAATCTAATGACTTCAAGTCAATCTAATGGTCTATTAGCGAATGTGATAGTCTGTTCAGTCTACCTAATGGATGTATTAGTGAATTGTAATGGTCGGTCTAATGAATGTAGTGGTCAGTCTAATGAATGTAGGAATGGTCAGTCTAATGAATGTAGCTGTCTATCTAATGGCTTCAAGGTCTATCTAATGTATCAATCTAATGAATTGGCTTGTATTCTTCAGCTTCACTTGATATCTCAATTCAATTCAAGGGCTCAGTTTCAAATCTTAATTCCATTCACTTCACTTTACTTCAATTCAATTCAATTCAATTCATCCTTCTATTCTCCTTTTCTCCTTTCCCAACCCGACCCTAAGCTCCCTCCTTTCTCCTCTCTCCCCACTCCTTACTCCAAGTCTAATGCTGCTTTCACAGCCTAGACCTGAAGCTAAGAGCTTCAGAGCCCAACCCTTGTACCCGAGTCCCTGTGGGTTCAATAGGGACTGAGGTTGCGAGCTCGAAATCACTTTCAAGCCCACTTACACCAAGTACAGCCCAAGGGAAGACTGCACTTGGGTTATACCCAATTTTGCAATTCAAGTCTACTATTCAGTTCTGCTTCAGCTCTACTTGCCCTCCATATAATAGGCAAACTGACCTCTAGGGTCCTATTCTGTCCAAAACCTTGAGGTCGTGAAAAGAGATGTCCACAGACCGGCGCATGAAAATCTTTGGGTGTAGTTCAGTAACAAAAAAAAACCCCCACAACACCCAGGATTCCCGCGTGGTCCCCCACCGTGGTACTAACTAGGCGGCACTCCGGTTAACTGCGCAGATCGGACGGGATGCGGTGCTTTCGAAGTCCTATGGCCGTGGATAGTAGTGCCGTTCAAGTGTGCCTTTTATTACTACCCACCATTCACTTCAATTCAATCTGATGCTTCAATACAAACTCATCTAATGGCCATTAACTCGGTCAGTACCATCTAATAGTTCAATACAGTCAACACTTGATCTAACAAGTCAGTACTAATCTAATACTAACCCAGTTCAATACAACTTGATCTAATACCATTCAACTCGGTCAGTTCAATACACACCCATGTCAATGCTAATCTAATGAA
>JACAZH010000034.1:25000-27500 GCA_014462675.1 Mycena sanguinolenta | reverse complement strand
TTCAAAGCGCCCAGCTTGAACCATCCCAAGCCAGTACATCCTGTTAGACAGGCACATCAATAGCTCGGTCCAGGTTAAGCTCGTCGTGCAACCCAAAAGGCGAGGCGTACTAGACTAAACATCAGAGTTGCCGCAGCGGTACTAATGCTTTGCTTTCAACCTCTAACAAAAGTGCAAAACTACTCAAGCAGCAGTCGAATTGACTCTACTCTTTCCCATTGCCCTTCATATAGTAGGAAGTGTGACGTTTTAGGTCACACAATGTAACAAATTTTGATGTCGTGAAAAGTGGTGTCCACAGACCGGCGCATGAAATTCTTTGGGTTTGCCCCTTACAAAAAGGTGGTTAGTGGTTAGATTGACTTACTAGGGTGTGGATGGAGCACACCTGAGTCCATTCTACAGATGGGTGAGTGGGTGGTCTGGCCTGGGGAGGTACCAGGAGGGCAAGGTTGTGAACAATGGTGTCCACAAGGGGGGTGCAACTCAATCTTTGGGTTTCCATTAGATTGAGTCTAATGACCTCAAGTCAGTCCAATGACTTCAAGTTCAGTCCAATGTAATGGTCAATTCAGTCAAGGTAGTGAATGTAATGGTCAATTCAGTCAATGTAGTGAATGTAATGACTTCAGGTCAATCTAATGGTCAATTCAGTCAATGTAGTGAATGTAATGCCTTCAAGTGAATCTAATGACTGTAATGGTGCATTCAGTCAATGTAATGACTTCAAGTGAATCTGATGGTCAATTCAGTCAATGCAATGACTTCAGGTCAATCTAATGGTCAATTCAGTCAATGTAATGACTTCAGGTCAATCTAATAGTCAATCCAGTCAATGTAATGCCTTCAAGTGAATCCAATGGCTGTAATGGTGCACTCAGTCAATGTAATGGTCAACTCAGCCAATGTAATGACTTCAAGCCAAGCCAAGCCAATCTAATGAATGCAGTGGTCTATTAGTGAATGTAATGGTCAATGTTTAGTGACTATCAGTGAATGAGCGGTCTATTAGTGAATGTAATAGTCTAGTAGTGAATGTGATGAATGTAGTGGTCTATCAGTGAATGTAGTGGTCTATCAGTGAATGTAGTGGTCTATTAGCGGATATAATGGTCTAGTAGTGAATGGAATGGTCCATTCTGTCAGTCTAGTGGTCTATTCAGTCTATCTAATGACTTCAAGTCTATCCAATGAAGCTAATTCACTTCAAGTCAATCTAATGGCTTCAGACTGAATAGTGAATAGCTAGCTGAAGAGCACCTGGTTAGGCTTGGTCCTGGGCTTGTTTTGAAGGCCTTGAAAGGGTGCACTAGGTTCAGCCTTCATCCAGACTGGATTGCTGCTCAGTGGGATAACTACTGACTCTTGAACTCCTGACCTGACCTGATGCTAAACCCAAGTCTGTGGCTCCAACAACAGTCAAGATATAATCAAAGTTACACCGGTGTTGTAAAAGGAATGTCATGACCAGACTTACCCACTGACATGACCTGACTTGCTGCTTACTGGCTGGCTAACTATATAGACTGACTATACTGACTCTTTAACCACTGACTTGCTGCTTACTGGCTGGCTGGCTAACTATACAGACTGGCTATACTGACTCTTTAACTACTTCTGATTCAATTGACCCCTAGACCGGCCCTAAATTGGAGTCAATAGACATCTTACCGTTGTCTCAGTCAACTTACCCTCTAGACCGGCCCTAAATTCGACCAACTCGGTCAATACAGCTTGAGTCACAACTCAATCTAATGCACCTTCGATTCCATCTATTAACAAGGATCACAACCCAATCTAATGTCTCAATTCAATTCATTAGACTGCCTAGCTCAATCTAATAAAGTCACTATTCAATCTAATGGACTTCACTAATGTCTCAATTCAATTCATTAAACTGCACAGCTCAATCTAATGTCTTCAAGTCGAACCATTAGATTCAATCTAATGAACCGCTCTTTCAACTCAATCTAATGTCTCAATTCAATTGCCTACCTCAATCTAATGGACTTTGACTCGGTCAATACAGCTCGACTGACCGAGTCGCAACTCAATCTAATGCCTCAATTCAATTTATTAGACTGCCTAGCTCAATCTAATGGACTCCGACTCGGTCACAACTCAACCTAATGCCTCAATAGAACTCAAGCCTTTCAAGTAACAACTCAGTCTAATGCCTCAATTCAGTTCATTACATTAGATTGCCCAGCTCAATCTAATGGACCTCAACTCGGGTCAAGACAGCTCACTCTAATGAACTTCAACTCGGTCAAGTCGAAGCATTAGATTCACTCTAGTCTAGTCAATACATCGCAATCTAATGAACCTTTCAGTTCAGTTTCAATACCGTATGCCCATCGGAGTCAAGGTTGATTGAACCCGGCCCTGAGCTGCACATACGGTAAGGATCATAAAGCAACATTCTGGCTTAAAAACATTCAGCCATAATCAGAGTTGTCAACCCCTAATAAAGCTCGACACTACTACTCAAGCTAGACTC
>JACAZH010000034.1:12500-15000 GCA_014462675.1 Mycena sanguinolenta | reverse complement strand
TCTAATGGCTTCAGACTGAATAGTGAATAGCTAGCTGAAGAGCACCTGGTTAGGCTTGGTCCTGGGCTTGTTTTGAAGGCCTTGAAAGGGTGCACTAGGTTCAGCCTTCATCCAGACTGGATTGCTGCTCAGTGGGATAACTACTGACTCTTGAACTCCTGACCTGACCTGATGCTAAACCCAAGTCTGTGGCTCCAACAACAGTCAAGATATAATCAAAGTTACACCGGTGTTGTAAAAGGAATGTCATGACCAGACTTACCCACTGACATGACCTGACTTGCTGCTTACTGGCTGGCTAACTATATAGACTGACTATACTGACTCTTTAACCACTGACTTGCTGCTTACTGGCTGGCTGGCTAACTATACAGACTGGCTATACTGACTCTTTAACTACTTCTGATTCAATTGACCCCTAGACCGGCCCTAAATTGGAGTCAATAGACATCTTACCGTTGTCTCAGTCAACTTACCCCCTAGACCGGCCCTAAATTGGAGTCAATAGACATCTTACCGTTGTCTCAGTCAACTTACCCTCTAGACCGGCCCTAAATTCGACCAACTCGGTCAATACAGCTTGAGTCACAACTCAATCTAATGCACCTTCGATTCCATCTATTAACAAGGATCACAACCCAATCTAATGTCTCAATTCAATTCATTAGACTGCCTAGCTCAATCTAATAAAGTCACTATTCAATCTAATGGACTTCACTAATGTCTCAATTCAATTCATTAAACTGCACAGCTCAATCTAATGTCTTCAAGTCGAACCATTAGATTCAATCTAATGAACCGCTCTTTCAACTCAATCTAATGTCTCAATTCAATTGCCTACCTCAATCTAATGGACTTTGACTCGGTCAATACAGCTCGACTGACCGAGTCGCAACTCAATCTAATGCCTCAATTCAATTTATTAGACTGCCTAGCTCAATCTAATGGACTCCGACTCGGTCACAACTCAACCTAATGCCTCAATAGAACTCAAGCCTTTCAAGTAACAACTCAGTCTAATGCCTCAATTCAGTTCATTACATTAGATTGCCCAGCTCAATCTAATGGACCTCAACTCGGTCAAGACAGCTCACTCTAATGAACTTCAACTCGGTCAAGTCGAAGCATTAGATTCACTCTAGTCTAGTCAATACATCGCAATCTAATGAACCTTTCAGTTCAGTTTCAATACCGTATGCCCATCGGAGTCAAGGTTGATTGAACCCGGCCCTGAGCTGCACATACGGTAAGGATCATAAAGCAACATTCTGGCTTAAAAACATTCAGCCATAATCAGAGTTGTCAACCCCTAATAAAGCTCGACACTACTACTCAAGCTAGACTCTTTTGTATTTCCCTTCATATAGTAGGAAAGAGGGCCTTTTAGGTCGGCCAAAGTACACAAGTTTGATGTCGTGAAAAGTGGTGTCCACAGACCGGCGCATGAAATTTTTTTGGCCAACCCTTAGAAACAAGGTGGATAGTGGTTAGATTGACTTACTAGAGTGTATATGAGCCCATATCAGGTCAATCTAATGACTTCAAGTCAATCTAATGGTCTATTAGCGAATGTGATAGTCTGTTCAGTCTACCTAATGGATGTATTAGTGAATTGTAATGGTCGGTCTAATGAATGTAGTGGTCAGTCTAATGAATGTAGGAATGGTCAGTCTAATGAATGTAGCTGTCTATCTAATGGCTTCAAGGTCTATCTAATGTATCAATCTAATGAATTGGCTTGTATTCTTCAGCTTCACTTGATATCTCAATTCAATTCAAGGGCTCAGTTTCAAATCTTAATTCCATTCACTTCACTTTACTTCAATTCAATTCAATTCAATTCATCCTTCTATTCTCCTTTTCTCCTTTCCCAACCCGACCCTAAGCTCCCTCCTTTCTCCTCTCTCCCCACTCCTTACTCCAAGTCTAATGCTGCTTTCACAGCCTAGACCTGAAGCTAAGAGCTTCAGAGCCCAACCCTTGTACCCGAGTCCCTGTGGGTTCAATAGGGACTGAGGTTGCGAGCTCGAAATCACTTTCAAGCCCACTTACACCAAGTACAGCCCAAGGGAAGACTGCACTTGGGTTATACCCAATTTTGCAATTCAAGTCTACTATTCAGTTCTGCTTCAGCTCTACTTGCCCTCCATATAATAGGCAAACTGACCTCTAGGGTCCTATTCTGTCCAAAACCTTGAGGTCGTGAAAAGAGATGTCCACAGACCGGCGCATGAAAATCTTTGGGTGTAGTTCAGTAACAAAAAAAAAACCACAACACCCAGGATTCCCGCGTGGTCCCCCACCGTGGTACTAACTAGGCGGCACTCCGGTTAACTGCGCAGATCGGACGGGATGCGGTGCTTTCAAGTCCTATGGCCGTGGATAGTAGTGCCGTTCAAGTGTGCCTTTTTTTACTACCCACCATTCACTTCAATTCAATCTGATGCTTCAATACAAACTCATCTAATGGCCATTAACTCGGTCAGTACCATCTAATAGT
>JACAZH010000034.1:0-2500 GCA_014462675.1 Mycena sanguinolenta | reverse complement strand
AGTCAATACATCGCAATCTAATGAACCTTTCAGTTCAGTTTCAATACCGTATGCCCATCGGAGTCAAGGTTGATTGAACCCGGCCCTGAGCTGCACATACGGTAAGGATCATAAAGCAACATTCTGGCTTAAAAACATTCAGCCATAATCAGAGTTGTCAACCCCTAATAAAGCTCGACACTACTACTCAAGCTAGACTCTTTTGTATTTCCCTTCATATAGTAGGAAAGAGGGGCCTTTTAGGTCGGCCAAAGTACACAAGTTTGATGTCGTGAAAAGTGGTGTCCACAGACCGGCGCATGAAATTTTTTGGGCCAACCCTTAGAAACAAGGTGGATAGTGGTTAGATTGACTTACTAGAGTGTATATGAGCCCATATCAGGTCAATCTAATGACTTCAAGTCAATCTAATGGTCTATTAGCGAATGTGATAGTCTGTTCAGTCTACCTAATGGATGTATTAGTGAATTGTAATGGTCGGTCTAATGAATGTAGTGGTCAGTCTAATGAATGTAGGAATGGTCAGTCTAATGAATGTAGCTGTCTATCTAATGGCTTCAAGGTCTATCTAATGTATCAATCTAATGAATTGGCTTGTATTCTTCAGCTTCACTTGATATCTCAATTCAATTCAAGGGCTCAGTTTCAAATCTTAATTCCATTCACTTCACTTTACTTCAATTCAATTCAATTCAATTCATCCTTCTATTCTCCTTTTCTCCTTTCCCAACCCGACCCTAAGCTCCCTCCTTTCTCCTCTCTCCCCACTCCTTACTCCAAGTCTAATGCTGCTTTCACAGCCTAGACCTGAAGCTAAGAGCTTCAGAGCCCAACCCTTGTACCCGAGTCCCTGTGGGTTCAATAGGGACTGAGGTTGCGAGCTCGAAATCACTTTCAAGCCCACTTACACCAAGTACAGCCCAAGGGAAGACTGCACTTGGGTTATACCCAATTTTGCAATTCAAGTCTACTATTCAGTTCTGCTTCAGCTCTACTTGCCCTCCATATAATAGGCAAACTGACCTCTAGGGTCCTATTCTGTCCAAAACCTTGAGGTCGTGAAAAGAGATGTCCACAGACCGGCGCATGAAAATCTTTGGGTGTAGTTCAGTAACAAAAAAAAACCACAACACCCAGGATTCCCGCGTGGTCCCCCCACCGTGGTACTAACTAGGCGGCACTCCGGTTAACTGCGCAGATCGGACGGGATGCGGTGCTTCAAAGTCCTATGGCCGTGGATAGTAGTGCCGTTCAAGTGTGCCTTTTATTACCCACCATTCACTTCAATTCAATCTGATGCTTCAATACAAACTCATCTAATGGCCATTAACTCGGTCAGTACCATCTAATAGTTCAATACAGTCAACACTTGATCTAACAAGTCAGTACTAATCTAATACTAACCCAGTTCAATACAACTTGATCTAATACCATTCAACTCGGTCAGTTCAATACACACCCATGTCAATGCTAATCTAATGAATGACCCTCAACTTCAATATAACTCAATCTAATGCAACCTATTCACTTCACTATTCAATCTAATGGGCTTCAACTCAATCTAATGCCTTTCAACCCATCTATTGATCCTTGAGCACCTTCAATCCAATCTGTTAACAATGTTGAACAGCCCTTCAATCTAATGGACTTGGCCAATACAGCCCAACTAACCAAGTCACAACTCAATCTAATGCCTTGATTCAATTCATTAGACTGCCCAGCTCAATCTAATGGACCTCAACAATGGCCTAATGCTTCCAATTCAATTCAATTAGACAATCTAATGAAGTTGGATTCAATTCAATGCCGATCTAACGAACCTTTCCAATAGAACTCAATCTAATGGACTTTGACTCGGTCAATACAGCTTAACTGACCGAGTCACAACTCAATCTAATGCCTCAATTCAATTCATTAGACTGCCTAGCTCACTCAATCTAATGTGCATCACTATCCAATCTAATGGACTTTGACTCGGTCAATACAACTCAATCTAATACCTTTTCAACCTACCTATTAAGAAGAGTCACAACTCAATCTAATGGACTTCAACTCGGTCATTAGACTGCCCAGCTCAATCTAATGCCTTCAATCTAATGGACCTCAACTCGGTCAATACAGCTCAACTAATGCAATCTCATGAAGTTTGATTCACTTCAATGCCAATCTAATGAACCTTTCCAGTTCAGTTTCAATTCCGTATGGCCATCGGAGTCAAGGTTAGAAAAACCCGGCCCTGGAAAGAGACATGCGGTAAGGAAAAGAAAGAAAAAGTTCAACAAAGTTGAACAAATCTTCAGAACAAGGGCTTAACCTCAGCGGATCGTAGCAACAAGGCTACTCTACCGCTTACAGTACCCGTTCCATTCAAGTCGTCTGCAAAGGGATTCACCCCCGCCCATATTATGATTACAATTCGTAGACAAACCGCCCAAGCATTTCCCAAAGGACGGCCAAGCCCACCAGATTTGGTTCCCGAGCAAAAGCTCTATTTCAACAC